>OY992882.1:59871403-59898903 GCA_963921405.1 Cepaea hortensis | reverse complement strand
CATAGGGTTAGGGTTAGGGTTTCTTACATTGTCTTCATATGGCTGCGCATAATGTGAAATAATTGTATGCTCTACAATCAGAGGTGTTGAAACATCCAGCATACAGTCTAGACTTGGCGCCATCAGACTGTCACTTGTTTGAACACTTGGAAGAACATTTGAGGGGTCCGAGGTTTGTGAAGAGAGGAGGTAATGGAGGCGGTGCAAATCTGGTTTAAGTTCAGACCCACAATATTTTCCCTAGAATTCATCAACAAGCTATCGGACAGGTGGACCAAGTGTGCTCCCAGAGAAGGGGACTGTTTTCCATAGCTTTCTGAACTACCGTTCGTACCATTGTAAAAACTGAAAAAAGGTCTGTTTCCAAATTGACTGGGATTGTTATATATATATATATATATATATATATATATATATATATATATATATATATATATATATATATATATATATATATATATTAGTCATTAGTCATTAGTCGCGGTTCCAACATCACAGCAACGGGTCGACCCCATTATGCTCCGTTCTCGTGCCAGTGAACTCCACATAAAATGTTTCCCAATGCCCCACGTGAAAAGTGGGAAAGACAGAAGTCTCGACAAACAACGGCCAGCTCCGGCACACTGGGCAAAATGTCACTGCCAGAATGTCACCACAAAAGTCCTCTACGAACATTACAGTTCACCCCTGATGGAATTGGCAGACACTTTCCCAACCAGATGTTCACCTACAAAGTCTCAAAGTCTCTAGATATTGTTGTTCCGTTTCTAGATGTTTTCTAGCCACTACGCTATTTTTCTCCGATACACAACAACCTCGAACAGATGTAAAGAAATACTTCACTGTACATAATGCCGTCGCCAGAATGCCAACACAAAATTCCTCCTCGAAATCACAGTTCATCATCGATGGAAACGGCAGCCACTAGCACAACCAGCAGCCACACATTTCTGCATAAGGCAAGAAAACCGGTCGCTTCTGCTGCGACACACCAGCCGCCATATTTGCAGATAATTCTGGATGTTGTTGTTTCGTTTCTAGATGTTGTCTAGCTAGCTACGCCATTTTGAGCATGCAGATGACACCGCAACACCTCGAACAAATGTTAAAAAAAAAAAAAAAAAAAAAAAACATTTCACTGTACATAATGCCTTCTCCAGAATGCCAAAACAACAGTCCTCCACGAAAGCACGGTTCATCGTCAAAAGAAGTGGCAGTCAATCCGAAGACCAGCTGCCACACATTTCTGCATAAGGCACAAATACCGGTCAATTCTGGGACATGCACTCCACCATTGCTCACGCTGCACAACGCTCCACAACCTCGGGCAGATTTAACAGCATTTGACACGAAATTCACAGCTCACAGCGTCGCGCCACGCACTCAACTCAGTAGCAGGGCGACGGAACCTTAAACTACCAGCCCCAACATGAGGAAAATGCTAATGCAATGGTAGCCACGAGCATAAACACCCGGAGGCCTTAAACGTTACACTGTCTATCCGCCATGCCGGGACCAGAAGTTCATATATATATATATATATATATATATATATATATATATATATATATATATATATATATATATATATATATATATAAATGTGTGTGTGTGTGTGTATAAATGTGTGTGTGTATAAATGTGTGTGTGTGTGTATACATATGGAGACAAGGAACTATATATACATATATGGAGACAGGGAAATATATATATATATATATATATATATATATATATATATATATATATATATATATATATATATATATGTGTGTGTGTGTGTGTGTGTGTGTGTGTGTGTGACAGATGGAAAAAGAGGTATAAGAAGGAGAGAAGAAGGGAGGAGAGAGGGAGAAGAGAAAGAAGAGGATGAGGGAAATGATGATTGAAATAGTGTGAAGCCTAAAAGATCGTTCCTCAGTCGAACTTTGCCGACAACGCACTAACTTTGATAATAAGGAAAGAGGGAGAGAGAGAGAAGGAGAAAATGAGATAAAGGAAGATAGATAAGGGATAAGACAGATATAGGTCCGTGTCTCCGCGTGAGAACAATAGTTAATTATACTATTGCGCCATCAATGTCTCGCGGTGTATGTTAAGTTATAAAAGAGATGTACAGCCCACCTCACAATGTTTCTAAACTACTCTAATCTACACCATCTCAGACTGACAAGTCGAAATGAAAGGCAACTCACACATATATTTATTTCCTTCTGAACAGTAACAGAGTGACAATCTACAACATAATCGCATAGAATAACCAGTACATGCATTACAGACACATAATGCATAATCAACTCTAATAATACAATAGTGCATGACCTCACGAGGGAGAGATAGATAATATAATAGACTATGCAACCGGATGTTAGGGAAATACTACCTACAACCACCTACTAACCGCATGAAGCAAAGAACTAAAGCTAGGATTTCCACCGGCCTTTTGTCTATCTCGTAGCGATCGTTCCGTAAGTTTATTAGTGGCCCATGTATTTAGCACAAATACCCAGGGATCATTTTGTTCCTAGTTAAGCTTGTTCAGAGGCTACCCGTATGTTCGGGTAACGCCGACTTACCCAGGGAAACGCGTTCAGCTTCTGCCGTCCCTTTGTCCTTCTGGGTTCCATAGATGAAATATAATTGCTCTCTTCAACCTCTCGTTTGTCGTGGATCCCACCAGACGTTTTCCAGTCATGTTTGACATAATCGATCTCAGTCTCCTGTGTGATTCCAATCGCAATATCTCTGTCTAATGCTTGTCCTATCTGACGTTAGCCATCATCTGCAACTAATGAGCGGTTTCCTTAGCCAACAGTCCCTCTCAAATGGCTTGCACGCCATTTTGTGATCCTCGGAATTTGCGTTCCACTCCATCAGGTTTATCTACCTGGAATAAATGGTTCACAGATCCATGACCATCTGCTTGTCTTCGGCGGTCCAGACGGAACTCTGAAATGTGCATCTTTTCTGTCTTCAATACCACCTCGTCATCTTCCTGGACACTAAACAGCCTGGGATATGGACATCACCATCGCCGAAGTTCCGAACCTATACCTCCTGGACTGGGCGATCGCCCAGCCCTCGGCCCACTGAGCCCTGTTGCTAAACCGTACTCTTGCTCGTTCCACACTGTCTGGATCCTAAAGTATATATCACCTCTTGAGTTGGCGCCTTTCCTGAATCACGTAACCATGCCCTCTCTCATCCCGCTAGGGTCCTCCAATCAGTACCTCGCGTACCCTGATTAATATGCATACTCACTCTGCATCCTATCATTAACCCAAATCAACATTATTTCTCCGGTTCATGGCCGGGTCCATTTTTTCCCGCCGCCATAAATTTGGAGTATGGCGTTTCTTTCCGAAAGCTCGTGCCACTTCCGACCCGGCTTGTACTCATACATTCTGCCGCCTCCAAAGTTCACCGTTGACCTCCTGACAGCTTGAACCCAAAGTGTAGATTACATCCGGCACTCCTCTCCCTGAGAAACTGCTAGCTAACAATAGAAGGTGACCTTGCGGCTATTCAGCAATGCACTCCCGCTCAAACTCTGAATATTTGTAAAACAATCCTGGTCCTTGAACTTTCTGTTTCAAAAATATTTCAGTCCATATCACCCCTCCCCGGGTAAGCTTGGGCGGTTGTGAAAGTCATTTCCCATACTGTCTCATATATATATATATATACACACACACATACATACATACGAGGGTAAGTTAATAAGTAAGTCACAAATGGCTGTAGAAAAATAACTACACATGATAACAACTTGTAACCAGTTTCTTTTTATACATACATTGTCCCTTTCTTTCTCAACAAAATTTCCACTCACATTGATGCACCTATCCCATCCTTTATTAGTCCTCCCAAACCGTCTGCATAGAGCTACGTGCTTTGTTTTCCTTTACCGGCCATCCCACAGAACTGTGTGACTTACTTATTGACTTGCCTTCGTAACGTTTTCTACCCAGCTATGCACCGCTTTACGGGACAAACATTTGTCAGCATAAACACTGACAACTCACCTTGGCGGGAGACAATTCGCAAATGATGCCGAAGTTGAATGTGAAGTGAAAACGTGGTTTAGAAAACAGTTCGCAGTTCTATGCCGCCGGTTTGGAGGGACTGATAAAACGATGGGATGAGTGCATCAATGTTGGTGGAAATTATGTTGAGAAATAAAGGGACATTTTATGTATAAAAATAAAATGGTTTTAAGTTGTTACCAACCATATTTAGTTATTTTTCTAGTCATTTGTGACTTACTTATTAACTGACCCTCGTATTTGGAGACAGGGAAAACGATGACGTGAAGTAGAGAGCGCAACGGCTCACTACATTTGGAACAGGGAGAAGGGTAGCGAAAAGAAGTAGAGAAGATATATAAATAATATGGAGTAACCTCGCACCTACACCCGGCCTAACAAGAACAGGACAAGTAAAAAGAAAGAAAGATTTCCCGGACTCTGAGATAGACGCTGAGAATGGACATATCTCAACCGTTAGGACGCAATAACAACAATAAGTGCACTAACTATATTTACATAAGCTATACTAACAAACCAGCAACAGTACAAAAGCTCTTTAATTTTCTTCCAAAATATGCAACTTTAGGAACAACTAATTTTCATACTAACATTGCAGTAAATAAGAACAGAAACTAAAAACCGCAGTCTAAAATCAAACACTAACAATATTGAGTGATTACTAAATAACCGCCGTTCTCCATTGCGATGGAGTTACGGACGCAGTTCGTTAACCCGCATACCAACGTTCGAAATACAGCTGTGGGCGATTTGGCAGCAGACCGCCTTACGTTGGTTTTTTATGAATTGGTATGGGTGCCTGTCGTTCAGAAAGCAATGGCAAACTACTGAACGTAAACTTGCTCAGGAATCACGAATAGCTAAAAAAAAAATGCTGGTGTTGACAGCTACGTCCCGTAAGAGATATGCAACAACTAAATTACCAGACCTCTGCAATCTATCTAGACCAAGCAGGCCAGGTGCACCAAGTACAAGAACTGAATGATTAATCAATAAACCGAGTAGAATGTGTCGCTAAACAGAAAACATCTGACACCTAACTAGAAGCCCAGGAGAGCTTTGACATTGCCGTCATTAACCACTCGCTTCACTGCACCGATGACTGCTCACACATTCACTATTTACACTGTGCACAACTACCCCTGCAACTGTCTAGTCATAATGCACGTGAGTCGAAGAAAAAAAAATACTGATAGACCTCTTATGTCTTGTTTTATCTTTTTGCTCCCGGGTGATGGCCAGGTATTTATTTGTCTGCTATAGCCGGGCCAAATTTCAAATTTGGCACGGTTTCATAAACGCCGTGTAAAGGTTCTAAATTGCAGTATTCTAAAATAGTTATGATCTCCCATCCATTATCTATTAAAAACGACTCTTGGAGCTTGTGAACGATCGAACTTTCTTTTTCGTTTTTAAAATAAGTGTTAATAATAAGGCAAACAGCCGCCTCTTACGTTTATTCTTACATTCAGAGAGAGAGAGAGAGAGAGAGAGAGAGAGAGAGAGAGAGAGAGAGAGAGAGAGAGAGAGAGAGAGAGAGGCAGCCCAATACTCAACGTAATGTATAATCAATTATTAAAGACTCCAAACAGGCCTGCTCTCTTATTTTCTAAAATTAATTGTTCTATAATGTAGCGGTGTGGCATTCTACACAACAGGGGGTTTATGGGATAGCGTTGTGTAATGTTATATAAGAACTGTGTACTGACGTAGTGGCGAAGGGGTTACGGACGTAACTCGTAATCCCGCACACCGCGCTTGAAACACAGCTGTGGGCGATTTGGCAGCAGACCGCCTTACGTTGTTGTTGTTTTTGTTGTTGTTATGAAATGGTATGGGTGCCGGTCGTTCAGAAAACAGTGGCAAAATACTGAACTTAAACTTGCCCAGGAATCACAAACAGCCAAATAATTCTTGGGTTGACTACTACGTCCTGTAAAGGATATGCAACGAACCTTTTTCTGTTTGTAAATCTGTTATAATTGTCCTTATCTTAGTTTTCAGTTTTCTTTCATTTATCATCTGGAGAATTTAATGTCATTCATTTCTTTTTTGTATTCTATGTAAAGGAGTAATGATGTATTTTGATAGCTGTATTTTGATTCACGAAACACAGTCTATTGTTCGTGACTCGTCTGTATTATCTCAATGGCGTTCATTTGATCTTTTCTGTACAGTAACATTGCGCCTTCCCAATTGTGTTTCTCCTTGTTAAGTAATGCTAGATCTAAACTGATCTTCTGTGGAGTTTTCATTTAGTGGGTTTTAATCTCGTCTGTCCTATAACTGGAACGTGATCACCATGACAGTTTACTGCGGATCCAGTTTGTACAATTCACGAGCATGTAAATGTACCGAACACTATTCACAGTTTCATCCCTTTCCTGGAAGGGTCCTTGATATCACAAAAGATGTGAATCTCACTACAATCAATATGTTGTCAATGTGATTGCAGCGAGCATTCTATGCATTGTTTTCAAAGTCCTTGATCCTAGAGGGTGGTCTTTGAACTATCCGTTACATATTGCCCTATGATGTTCTGCCTACAATACTAATCGGTCACTTTGCGCTTTCTTTCACCTAAGACATACCCACCATTCACGCTGCTCACTTTTTCATTGCCTATTATTTTGCACTGAAGTCCCCGAGTATCATTGTTGTTTCTAAAGTTATGCACTGGCCAAGAGCCGTTTGTAATTCATTATAACATGTCTATAACGTTCTCTGTGCTGCTTGCTATTGCTGCAAATGCCAGTATTATATTGATATCAAGGAATTTGTCAATGAGTTTCACAATTAGCACTCTATCAGCGATTGTTCGACATCCGTTAAAGTTTTTGCACTGTTGATACACTTCGGTGCCACCCATTCTTGTGTAATTATTCTCTTCAGAGGAAACAGTTAGGTGTTTTCCGAAATATGGTTTTCTCCAGCTGGACATTGCGTTTCACTAATACCTAATATATTGAGATTAAGTATATAATTTTGTTCTGGACGTTTTTCAGATTTCTATTATGTGCCTATGTGCACGATATGCTTGGAATTTCATGTGCATACTTCTTCTTCGTTCACCTCAAGACATCAATATGAACTAATTATAAAAAGGCCAGAGTTCACTTATACTTGTTGACATCTCAACACAGTTTGTCCTTAAATGGAGCGGTTGTAGACTAAACTACTTTCCTCTTTTCTGCAGATGTTGGACATTCCAGAAAATGTTTAGCCGTCATCTTACCAAATCCACATGTATATTCATCATTATCTCCTATCTTTAGTTTATTACACATGTGCTATTTCATTATGTTGTGTCCTGTGCAGAATCTGAAGATTATACGTGTTCTTTTCGGTTCGTTGAGTAGGTCATATACATGGTCTGTCTGGTGGCCTGGGTGCTCTGATTTCCACGTGGTTCTATAATTGCCTCTTGCACATTTCTTACTATCATCACAGGTTATGTCTATAACACTCTGAGGTAGTCCTCCACTTTTTATTTGTGATAATCTGTAAGCATCTACATTTCCAGATATATTGCAATGTAAAGGAATCCATTGTATTACAACCCTTTTGGAATTCTGGCATTATTCATGCAGTACCGCCCTGAGATCTGCTAGTTCTATACTATTTCTGCTCTTTAGTGTTGAAACAATTGACTTTGCATCTGTAAAGGAAGAATATTCCTGCTATTACATATTTTTGATCCAGGAGAATCCAGCCACGTCTATTTTCTGTTGAAGCTTTTGATGATCCATCTATGTACGCATGGTTCCAGGTGATGCTTGGATATGTTTCTTCTAAGTAGATTATTTTTGTTTGTCTTCTTTCTAATACGTCTTGAGTGTTCGTTTTCTCATTCAATCAATCATGTGCCATGCCGGAAAGTGAGGGCGGTCATGACTCACCATTTCACTCGATCACCAGAGTCGTGGGTCATCTCAGTGTTCCTGTCTCGACCATGCCATGTGGCCAAGCCATCCAGGTATTTACTTCTCGGTCTTCCCCTTGGTCTGTTCCATTCGATCTTGCCAGTTGTCACTAAGTTCTCCAATCCATTTCTTTTCATAACATGTAAATTTTGACTGTCTACGTCTAATTTCTCTAATCAATTTACGATTTTCATTTGTCTCCTATAGTACTTGGTCATTGGTTTTTCTATCTGTCCATGGTATTCTTTGCATTTTCCTCAGAAACCACATTTCTGCAACCATCACATGTTTTTCAGCTTGATTGCTCATTTTCCAAGTTTCACATCCATACAAAAGAACAGGCTCTATGTATCCCCTCAACACTCTTTTTCTCGTTTCAATTGACATCTTTTTATTGGTAAGTATATGTTTCATCTTGCTATAGGCTACTTTCGCCATGGCGATTCTTGTTCTAATCTCTACAAGGCATCTCCCATCAGATGTTATGACTGTTCTGAGATAACTGTGCCGATTTTCTCATTGCCAGGTATGTTTTTGTCATTTAAGACAGGCACTGTTGTCTGCAAACTGAGAGTCTGTTTCCGTTATTATGGGTTTGGTTGTTGATATACGGAATATTGGATCTGTCCTAATGTTTCTCTTTGCAGATTGTACAAAGTTGTTTCGCTCTAGACTTCCGCTGTAAAGAATGTTACACCTCCGTTACAACGGAGAGTTTGTCAGTATGGTGAATTGTTCTGCTTGCTGTTGGACTATACAGTCTCGTCTATATTGCTAAGGTTGTAGACATGTGATCCTTTCCAGTTTATTAATAAGTGTTGTTTTTCCGCCTTCATTTATGATCTGCATTCCTTAACTTTGGACTTTGATTATTTTGTGAAGTTAGTACTTAGCTTTTGTTGTCCAAGTTGCAATACTAAATTCAAGGACCGACCGCAGTCGTCCAGTATAAAGGTTGTGAAGAACTGTTTCATATTTTCTATATGTTGCACTAGCAAGATTTTTTTCATGAAGCCACTCGTTGCCTTGCTCTGGTTCAGTTTCTCACAACATTTGTTTTCATGAAGCCACTCATTGCCTTGCTCTTGTTCAGTTTCTCACAACATTTGTTTTCATGAAGCCACCCATTGCCTTGCTCTTGTTCAGTTTCTCACAACATTTGTTTTCATGAAGCCACTCGTTGCCTTGCTCTTGTTCAGTTTCTCACAACATTTGTTTTCATGAAGCCACTCGTTGCCTTGCTCTTGTTCAGCTTCTCACAACATTTGTTTTCATGAAGCCACTCGTTGCCTTGCTCTTGTGCAGTTTCTCACAACATTTGTTTTCATGAAGCCACTCGTTGCCTTGCTCTTGTACAGTTTCTCACAACATTTGTTTCCATGAAGCCACTCGTTGCCTTGCTCTTGTACAGTTTCTCACAACATTTGTTTTCATGAAGCCACTCGTTGCCTTGCTCTTGTTCAGTTTCTCACAACATTTGTTTTCATGAAGCCACTCGTTGCCTTGCTCTTGTTCAGTTTCTCACAACATTTGTTTTCCATGTCAGGCGACGATAACATTAGCATCTACGGCATGATGACGATTGGGTATCACATGTAGCATGCTTCCTAAAACTGGGTATCACATGTAGCATGCTTCCTACAACTGGGTATCACATGTAGCATGCTTCCTACAACTGGGTATCACATGTAGCATGCTTTCTACAACAGGAGGTGATTCCATTAGAACTTCCATTAACATCGTTAACTAAATCCAGTTGGATTCAAGCCATGAGATGTATAATGGTGGTTTCCCCTTACCGTCAGCAGGTCTGTGTATGAATTGATTCCAATATCCGTAGGTCAGCATGGCCGAATAGATAAGAACGCGTGTTCTTTAACATCCGGTGTGCTGATGCCGATGTAAGGGCTTCAACCATTACACCGGATAGTTGGATTAGAATATTGACCTATCGTCCTTTACTTGGGGACGAAAATTACAAGTACCACTGAAGTCGGAGTGGGTTCGCCTGATGGCGAGGGACACTGTTAATAGGGAAAGCTAATCCACGAGCAAAATCCAGTCCAGCACTACTTGAAGAAGTGTGTATGGACTACGCTTGAGTTCAAAGCGAGCGAGCGCCAAATCAAAATTCCAATAGCCTTGTATGAACAGACAGACTCTGTAGGCAACAGGGAGAGAGGTTATGAACTGCGCCTTTAGTGAACCGATGGTCATCTTACAGAGTGTTGTCGTGTTATATATGGATAGATATCTGCCCCACATGCTTCTTCTCAATGGCCACCGCTTGTTTTGTGCAATGGCGGTTTATAAAACACTAGCTGACCCGGCCCGGCTTCGCCCAGTCCTTGGTGGGGAGCATCTCATTTAATTCATATAAGTAGTCATATAAGTTCCCGTTCCCGTTACCGACTATCTGTCTGTCTGTCTGTCTGTCTGTCTGACCCGGCCCGGCATCGCCCAGCTCCTGGTGTGGAGCATCTCATTTAATTCATATAAGTAGTCATATAAGCTCACGTTCCCGTTCCCGACTATCTATCTGTCTGTCTGTCTGTCTATCTGTCTGTCTGTCTGATCCGGCCCGGCTTCGCCCAGCCCCTGATGGGGAGCATCTCATTTAATTCATATAAGTAGTCATATAAGTTCCCGTTCCCGTCTGTCTGTCTGTCTGTCTGTCTGTCTGTCTGTCTGTCTGTCTGTCTAATCATTTATTGGTTGCAGTTAGAACAACCTTAGATAAACGAAGACCAACTTACAAAAAGCATTAGAAAGAGCACTTGAAAGATCTTTACATCTGCCCCAACAATTAACTTGGGTAAATGGAGCAGCGGCAGCAGCAGCAGAAGAAGAAGAAAAAGGAGGAGTAGGAGCTGGGAGGAGGAAGCGGGAGGTGGAGGAGGGAGGAGGAGGGAGGAGTAGGAGGGAGGAGGAGGGAGGAGGAGGAAGGAGGAGGAGAGGGAGGAGGAGGAGGCAGGAGGAGAGAGGAGGAGGTGGGAGGAGGAGGGGAGGAGGAGGGGGAGGAGGAGGGAGGAGAGGGAGGAGGGAGGAGGAAGAGGGAGGAGGAAGAGGGAGGAGGAAGGAGAAGGAGGAGGAGGAGGGAGAAGGAGGGAGGAGAAGAACGCAGGAGGAGGAGGGGGAGGAGGGAGGAGGAGAGGGAGGAGGAGGGAGATGGAGGAGGAGGGAGGAGGAGGGAGGAGGAGGGAGGAGGCGGAGGGAGAAGGAAGAGGGAGAAGGAGGAGGGAGGAGAAGGAGGGAGGAGAAGGAGGGGAAGAGGGAGGAGGAGGAGGGAGGATGAGGGAGGAGGAGGAAGAGGGATGTGGAGGGAGGAGGAGGAGGGAGGAGGAGGAAGGAGGTAGAGGGAGAAGGAGGAGGGAGGAGGAGAGAGGATGAGGAGGGAGGAGGAGAAGGGAGGAGGAGGGATGAGGAGGAGGCAGGAGGAGAGGGAGGAAGAGGGAGGAGGAGGGGGAGGAGGAGGGAGGAAGAGGGAGGAGAAGGAGGAAGAGGAGGAGGAGGGAGGAAGAGGGAGGAGGAGGGAGGAGGGGGAGGACGTAGGAGGAGGAGGAGGGAGGAGGAGGAGGAAGTAGGAGGAGAGAGGAGGAGAAGGGAGGAGGAAGGAAGAGGAGTGATTAGGATGAGGGAGGAGGGCTAGGAGGCAGGAGGAGGAAGAGGGAGGAAGAGGGAGGAGGAGGAAGAGGGAGGAGGAGGGAGGAGAAAGAGGGAAGAGGAGGATGGAGGAGGGAGAGGGAGGAGGGGGAGGGGAAGAGGAAGAGGGTAGGAGGTGGAGGAGGGGAGAGGAGGAGGAGGAGGAATATAATGCATATCCCTGTAGATTTAATAATGGCTGAAGTTGTTCCATGTCTTCTTAGAGTTGGCGACAGTGTAAAGAAATATAAAATCTTCAAATTTGATAGAGATAAGGTAACTATTATTTATTTATTCTCTAAGCATAAAAAGATGAGTTACAATGTTATGCATTATTTTTAAGAAAACTTTGAAAATGCCTTAAAGATTGTATCATTATTTATTATAACTCATATGCCGGTACATAACTATGGACAAAGAGTTTATAAATCTTTGAAAACGATGCCACAATATGACTATAAGTTATACAGAAAAGTTATGCCCCTTGAAATAACTTTTACAGAGTTAAGTCCCCTGAGATATATGAAATTATAATGAAAAATGGAAAATTAAATAATATTGGGTAAGCAGCCAATTTCACACTAAAAACATATGACAGTTGGCTGCGCTGGAATGAAAGGAAGACGTGTAGAAAATTTCATCTCAATCGGATGGGCCGTTCGCGAGCGCATAAAGGACATACGGACATACAGACAGACGGAGATCGCCTTTTATATATATAAGATTTTCGCAACTAAAAACGCACGCACGCACACACACACACACACACATACACACATACGCACGCACGCAGACATACACACACATACATACACACACGCATATATATATATATATATATATATATATATAGTAGGAGGAGGAGGACATACACATGCATAATATGCCTGTAGACAAGAAACTATTTCTGCTGCAACCATAACAGCAAGTATTCAACACGTATTGTCACATAATCACTGTTTCCCCAGCTCTCAGGCACGTATTAAATAACATGTTTTTACCAATTAATTGCCTGCAGTCAGGCGTTATAGTGTTATCAGCATTTCCCAGTACACTGTAATCTAAGAGGTAGTATAATAACTGACTCTACCTATTGGGCCTTTCTGATTATGAAGCAGTCACTTTTTGTCTAAATATGTATTGAAGACTATAATCCGTATTACTAGCTCAAACGAATTCGCTGATTATATATTGTCGTATATTGTTAGGCAGAACCAGAGTCAAGACTTTACAAGTAACTCTACACGTTAACTACACCTGTTATATTTCAGATAGATAAGTTAAAATTAATCGCAGCAGAATTAACAGTATATACATTAACAGGTAGGTTATTGATCCTACGAAATGAACAAACATGCTTTAAAACATAAATACTTATTACGTATGTTTTCATTGTTTTATAGACTCATGTGCCGCTCATATTTTACCTGTATTTCTCAGAGAAGTGACATTTATAGACATCTTGATGTGCCAATAGCTTTGAGTTGTTATATTTCATGGTATACTCACTGACCTCTTCTTCCTTCCACCGCTTCTGTCAAGGCCAGTCAATACCTGAAAGTTGATTTTTCCTGTTAGTTCTAAGACCTCAGGAGATCACCACCATGACAATTTTTGTTATTTCTTTGAGAGCTGAATAAATCTAAAACTAGACAAATTAAATATAGTACTCATTGTAACAGTTACGCCACTCTTTAATAAATCACAAGTGAAAAGTCGAAGGAGGACAAACAAGCGACAACTAAAAAGTGGGAGGGTAACATAAAGAGATGAAGGAACATCTGTCTGTCAGTGTAGGACACGGTCACAAGACATAAAGAGTTGCAGATCCATGACAGCATAACTTCGTTTTGAGATTTTGATTGATTAATTCGTCGACTGAATGATAGGTCGACTGACTGATTTGTCGACTGATTTATTTGTATAGTTGATTCAGTTTTCATGCTCCCGATGTAGTATGCTTGGCATTTGTTTCTGTTCTTGGTGGAGATACCCGGTCGAAATGCAAAGCGTGGCACTACTTGTTCATTTCTTAGTTTAAAATAATACTTGTTAGTGAGCACTTCTGATTTGGTTAGTCTGAAAGTAAAGTGTAATTATAGAATGCAATCAAAACGTGGTTCAGATAATAACGCAGGCGTTGTTTCCTGTGAGGCGATATCATGGATATAGTCATTGATTTCTGTCGACGCGGATGCAGGTGTATTACAGGTAATATGTTCAGTACCAATTAATCATGTGTCTAAATACTAGCATTTTTTCTTTGTGGTGACCTTTTTATTTAGTAATATTATTATTTATATTATTTTCATTATCTTTGTTTGAACATTTTATTAGAGTGAAACACGCCTAATTACAGACAAGAGCAGGAAATCCAAAAGATTTGGGTATAGAGCCAAGGGAGCACCAAGCAATTTATGGACACAAAATTTGTTGGGAAAACTCAGCAAACACGCTGAAATCGCAGTCAGGGTAACAAATCTGGCCTTGGAAAGCAAGCTTAATCTCTCCAACCCATTCGCTCAATGAGAACTTGGAATAGAGACATGACCCACCTGGGGTAGATGATAGATAACGCACAGACTTCCTTATACAGTTACCCCAGACCGGGTTATCAGACGTGGGAATGTTCACTGGCTGTAGACAAAATATTAAAATATCAAATTATCTAAGCAATTAGAACAAGCTGGAAATCCAATTGTTTAGAGACATCGGGAGATCCAGAGAAACATCCAAGTATTTAGAAGAAGCTGTAAATCCATAGTAGTATCCACACAATTAGAGAAAGCTGGAGATCCAAAGAAACATCCTAGTATTTAGAAGAAGCTGTAAATCCATAGTAGTATCCACACAATTAGAGAAAGCTGGAGATCCACAGAAACATCGAAGTTTTTTAGAGAAAGATGGAGACCCAGAGAAACATTCAAACAATTTGAGGAAGCTGGTGATTCAGATAAACGATATGCTTTGTGTTTTATCACGGCACCCATGCCACCACCGGTGTGTGCTGGGAGACTTGTCCGGGTCGGGGACAAAGTTCACTTGTTCAAGCCCTCGTCACCTGGTGTAGAGGCAAGCATTTTGTGTTTTTAAAAAAAAGACCCCAATCCGTACCGAGGATGCCGTGGTAGTTAGATTTTCGCCCGCCTGTTCGATGATTACAAGTTCGAATTCGTATCATCGTGGATTCTTAAAACTGATATGTACTGCCAGGTCGACACAGCGAAAAACACGTACTAGAAACTGTCTTGGAAAGTAAAGGCTATCGGTGTGATGTTGACCAAATGACCCATGCCAACCGATCTGTATACACATGGCGCTGGCATCTTATGTCCGATACGCCTAAATACGTGAAACAATTTCGTTTACTTTTAATGTTATTTACCGAACACAACGCACGATGAGATGAACATTCTGACCTTGCAATTCGAATAATTCTCAGAACACGATAATGAGATGATTAAAATGTCAGAAAGAGCATTAAAATGTGTATGAAATAGAACACTACGTAAAAGGAATTGGAGTGTTTATATCTCATAGAAATTATATCGTTTGTTGACTCATATTTCGATGATATCCTTCTAATTTGGGACGAAGAGGGATTACAAAGCGACGGAGAAGAAAAACTAGCCTTATTTAGAACAATCCGCAGTTGAAGATAGAGAAAGCTGTATGTGCATAACCTTTGCAGAGACAAAATTATCTTTCAACCAACGCTTGTATATACTTTCATGCTACATGTCGTCTTTTACTGTAGTCAGACAACTGGATTCATACCGCTCATGTCCGGATTAGCTCGTGTTGTGTTGTGTTGTGATCGGTTATATTTCGGCTTTGAGATTGCTTTTTCATGTTGTAGTAGCTTTTGTTTTAAAGTATTTCTTTGTTTGTTGATACGGGCTTTCTTCAGAACAATATAAATGGTATGTCTAAAGTTGGTGAGCTCCTAGTTTTTTATGTTAATGTCTTTTCGATTAAATTTGTAAATCAGTTTAAGAATATCACAAGCGCATGTGCCTTTCTTACCTGAAATCCCGCGTCAGTTTGTACGGTTAGAAGAGACTTGCCTCTCTTGACAAGATGACCACCATTTGATTAGCCCGATCTAAAAAATCCTGCCAGTAACTGCATATTACTGGCTGACCTGTTGATGTCATATGAATATTCTGCTCACGCACAGGAAGAAAGGATTTACATGCTCGAGGTTAAACTTTCTCTGCTGACGGCGGGTTCATATCACACGCCTGTTATAAAAAAAACATAGTCTGTCCAGAAATGAATGCCTTCATTCACAATCAATTATTTTGAAAATTGTCTGTTGCATCGTTATGCAATTTTTTCCTGCCATCTTATATTTACCCCCCACCCAAGGAATAAATCTTTGATAGGTCCAAAAGCAACTGAAATCATGGATAGCGGCGACATTTCTTTGATGCTTTGGTGAAAACCTAGTGATTTTTGGCTAACAAATTTGTTTTACAGTAATGCCCCGCTAGTTTGGATGACGACACAAGGCGTATCCAGATTCGTATGGGAGTGGGTGCAATGTCTACTCTGCTGAGAGGGAACATGATTACCTGTTTTGAACGACGAATATAGCCGTGAATGTCTCTGTAGTTTGCTTCCTTCTTAACGGTCAAGATGTTGATCATCTTTTCATTGAAGTTTATAGAATGATTCGTATGTTCGTTCAACGTATTTCTTCTCATGTTTCTTGTTACGCCACAATATGTCAGTTCCCACCGCAATATTACTCTTCGGTTGGTATTCAATGCGTCTAGAGCGTTTTTTTTTTCCAATGCCAATAGTTTGTCACGGCTGAGGGTTTACGGAATTTAAAATGCATCACTGTGGAATACAAACTGTTGCCATTGATAAGTTGTATTGTTTGTGCCGATGCTGTCATGTTAATGGCCTGCAATTCTTCTTCTGAATAGTTGGAGCAAAAATATCCCAGTAGTTGTGCATGTGGATTAATGTCTGCGATCTGCCCAGACCTTAATCTGTGTCGCACGATTCCAGTAGGTTGATGGCAGCTCTCGGTTGCACAAAATTCAATCCATCCTTTCTCCAATAGTCATCTTCCTATTTCAACACATGGTCCTCACATTTTTCCCCACTAACTTTTATCAATATTTAATAGCGCGGACTGGGTTAGTATCTTGACGTCAGACAATTTGAATATAGTATTGTCAGCTGCCACCTGTCCTTTAATTTTTAGCCCACGCAAGTTCTATAGGGTTAAAATGAGAATGGTACGGCGGAAGTCTCAAGCACCCATGACGATGCTCTTCTATCAACTTGTCGTTTTGATATTTCTTGCTTTTTGGCGCCTGTTTTACAAGGGACAACAATTCTAGCTTGAAATACATTTCTGGAAACGGTATGTTTTCCATTCTGAGCCATATCTTTATTGCTGCCTTTGTGATCGATACTGTAGGTCTTTTGTCTTGGACAGCAACATTGTGATATCATGCATTGTCCATAATTGGACACGACTGTCTATCTAGGGATGAAAACACTGCATTCTCGAGCCAATCTCTAAATACATTACCATCCATCTTATTATGATAATCCCTATTGTGTGTATGCTTCGATACGAACACGAGTCCAGCATTCTGTAGTAAGCCATTATGCGTACTACCAGCATGGGCTATGACCAAATGCTGTCCTATACTACTGGGCACATATCGCTTTATCTTTCCATCCACTGATTGCCATTCCTCTTCACTTGTGTGGTGCGCATTGATCCAGGCTTCATCCTAATACTTTATGTCATAATTTTCTTTGCATATTTCCCTTATTTCACGTAGGTATTTGCTTCTCATGGCTTCTAAATGGCGGTTGCTCTCAAATGATATTTCTACCTAAATTGTACTTTCTAAACGTGAAGCCTAATGTCCTTATAATTTTCTACAAAGTTGTCTTGCATAGCTCTATGTCATTGTTCTTTCTCAACCAAACCCTACGTTTTCTTACAGTCACTGTTTCTTTGATATCCAGCATTTTAATAATAGCTCGCCTTATGACATCCTTGTCAAAGCTGTCTGCAATTGCCTTTCTACCTACCTTTTGCTTATTGCGTAGTGGTTGTATTCCAAATTCCAGCACTAATCCACGAAATGACCGTGTACTCAAACCCAATGCACGCACTGAAATAGTACATGAAACAATTTCCTGCGATCAGCTTCTTGATAAAAATATGTGTACAACTTCATAGCGATGCTTTGAAGTGTACACAATTTCACACTCAATCCCATTCAACAATATTCCCACATTCAAATGTTAGCAATAAATGGTAAGATTTAACAAAAAAAGAAAATTAGGTTTCATGAAAGCACCCACATTATTGACAACACCTCTGAACACTCCCCGTTCCACTACGCAAGGCTCTTGTCATAAGGTCAATACCGTGTCCCACGAGAAAATTAACTATTTAACGCTAATGTTTCTGTGTGAAGGTGTAATACATTTAATAATATGCACTTCATCTCTGACCCGTAAATTATATACCGCATATAAACAAACTTTGAAATCTGCTGTACAATCTCCAGAACGAAAATGTTTTTTGTTGGGTGGACATAATGATAAGGTTATATGCTAAATCACATAATTTTCCCTCAGTTGGTTACTGAGATATGGAATTTTACTTTGGGGCAGACAAAAGTAAAGAGACTATAGTTCGACCTACATGTTGATTCTAGTTGGTAAATAACTGACACAATACTGAACGTAAAATTGGCTTGTGGTTTACGAACAGTCAATAAAGGCTGGGGTGGATTTGCAACGTCCTGAAACAGGACATTGGCGAAAAATATCGCCAAATGATTTATTTTGTGAATATTGTCAGTGCGTGTGGGTAGGTACAGTATTAATTGTATGTACTATTGGGGTTGGAACTCTTCGCTGGCTTCTGAGGATGGGGACGGAGCGCTTATGGGAATGCCCAGAATGCTGTGATGTCGGTTCTTAAATCAATTAATCAATCAATCAATCGTATGTAGTTAACTTTGTTTCCTTAATATCTCAACCAAGCACGTTGGTTGTAATTTGTTGTTATTGTAAGTGTTATTTTAAGTCTTAAATAAACCATCTATTTATACAATTAACCTGTTTCTGTAACACAGATTAGGGGTCTCCATGGACAAGTGGTTAAGCCGCCTGTCTCTCGTTCCGAAGGTTGTGGGTTCGATTCCGGACTTCGTAACTCGATTAGTTAGTTATTCAGAGTTTTCTCAGAGACTGAAGCTACAAAGTTCGTGCTTTGTGCGACACTTTCGGCAGATTGCCCTACGTAAAGAGACATACGGCATAAAACCCGATGCGATGATGTCAAATAGGACAACGTAAAGACTGGCATATTTATTATCACTATTTCACAACAATCGCGTTTGCAAATTACTTTGTGACATTTAAAAAGAAGCAACTCAATAGACCATGTAACAGATGGTGATACCTGAATCCAGTAGATTTCGTACAGAGCTGTGAATTATGGCGAAGGTAGATGGAAACATACTGACCAAGATTTCAACTGCAACAAGAAAAAAAAAAGTGTTGAAGTGCTATGTATTTAACATTTTAAAAGCAGAAGAATACAATATAAAGAACATAGTGCACAGCGGTAGGTATCTGTTCTCTTGTATGAATGTGAAATGTGGACAATGAGCAGACAAGCTGAAAAACATCTAACAGAAGTGTAAATGTGGTTTTGAGGAAAGAATACAACGGATAGACAGAAAAACAGTCCTACAAGAAGCAAATGAAAACCGTAAACTGAGTAAAGAAATTAGACGTCAAAATTTCTTGTACACGTTTCACGAAGAAATAAACTAGAGATCTTGGTGATCCCTGGCAAGATTTAGGGGGAATAGAACAATTGGAAGGCAGAGAAGTAAATATCTAGACGGCTACAGCCTTGGTATGGTCGAGACAAGAACACAGAACTGATCCACGACTCAATACATGAATTTTAAAGACACATTGTCTCGTAACAGTCTCCTCTTATGGGCCTCTGATGTGATAGCGCCGTCACTTTGTGTAGGCCTAGAGCCAGGTGGAAGATGCGGCCAGGCTTTCCTTCACTGTGACCAGCGACCAGCCCTGCGTCTAACCCGCGTCCAACCGTATTTCATGACATGACCAGCGGAGGTGGCTATCAGCTACTCCAGCGTTGCCTGAATTGTTTGGACAAGATGTATCGTAGCAAGTTTCTCAATGCGGATTCAGGTGGAGTGGATGCCTAGCTTTCATGAATAACTGCAGAGAAGAATACAAGTTCCGTGTGGACGTTGCATACATTCGAGATCCTCGGCATGTAAAATTGCATAAAGTAAGCTCTGATAATACAGAAAAGAACAAATGCATCCATTTCTTCAAGAGCTGAATATTGAAGAAGGCTGGCTATTAAAGACGATAAAACAAAGAAGATTGAAATATTTTGGTCACTCGAAACGTTACGAAATTTTGGAGAGAACAATAATGGAGGGGTATATGCCTGGGAAGAGAGGAAGGCCAAAGAGAAGATGGGTGCATTATGAGGCAGATGATCTCCAGATGCGTGTATCGGACGCGGGACATCTTGCTTATGACAGAGACGTTTTCCAGAAGGTCGTTATGGGAGCGAGGTTCTGTAAAGGACATGCTACTGAACGAATGAATGAAAGCTCTGATAGATCACTTTACGAAAATTAGAATACGCTACTCACTGTAGAATTGATGAACTACCATGAAGGACTGTTGGACACACCAACAGGCGCACTGGCAATATGGGGATAACCCCATGTTTGTACAGACCAATCAGCACTGGATGGGTCACGTGTTGAATATAGACCAATCATCACTGGATGGGTCACGTGTTCAACATCACCCAGACCGCCTTTACTCTCCAGGGCATTCCCTGGTACCAGGTGTAGGCTGGGTCATAAGGTCGAGGTCAAGTGTCAAACAGCATTCATGTCAACCAGGCCGGCATACAAGCGTGCAAGCCACTGCGTTTGTTAGTAGCGTATACTTTGCAGGACGTCGTAGTCAACATCAGCAGTTTTTACTGTTGTGATCTCTTGGCACGTTTGCGTTCAGTAATTTGCCATTGCTTTCTGAACGACCGGCACGCATACTCGTATAAAAACCAACGCAAGGTTGTTTGTTGGCAAATAGGCCGCAGCTGTGTTTCGAATACGGGTATGAGAAATTACGAACTGCGTTCGTAACGCCTTCGCCGCGGAGGCGGGAGCCACTGCATCATATGTATGTGTGTGTGTGTGTGTGTGTGTGTGTGTGTGTGTGTGTGTGGAGAGAAAGAGAGAGAGAGAGAGAGAGAGAGAGAGAGAGAGAGAGAGAGAGAGAGAGAGAGAGAGAGAGGTGGAGAAGAAGAGTCTCGTGTTTGTGCAGGCTCACACACGTAAATATCTGTTGCAGGTAACGAAAGCATGGGCAACAACCATATTAATTTCTACCGGCTAAGTAAGTGTACGGTCTGTCAAGTTATATTTATTTTTGGTTTTTTGTTTTGTTTTGCACATTAAATTTGCAGGACATTTTTACTGCTGTTGCTGGTGTCTTTGGCATTGCTTACTAAACGACCGGCTCCCTTACCAACACGTTAAAACCCACCGTGACGTGGACTGCTGCCACATCGGTCGCAGCTGTGTTTCGAACGCGGGTAAACGGGCTTACGAATCGCGTCAGCAACACCTTAGCCACGGAGACCGGCATGATTTGGTTACGTTTTCGAAATACACCGTCATACCACTTGCCGGATTTGAATAATCTCACATACCCGGGAAGGTTAAGCCGGTCAACAAACGCCCGCAGATGTCGGATGTGTCGGCCTAAAGGCGCAGTATTGCAGCTCCGCTGTAAACATGCACAACTTAATCACACCAGAAAAAAGTCCCCGGATGAACACATAAGAAGAAGAAGAAGAAGAAGAAGAAGAAGAAGAAGAAGAAGAAGAAGAGAAGAAGAAGAAGAAGAATAAGAAGACGAAGAAGAAGACGACGACAAAAAAGACGAAGAACCTCACATGACAGCATACATCAAGTGCTATCCAAAATTAATCATGGTGTGAGTTTAATTTAGCTGGGTTCCAATATCCATCCATCCAACATGTGCCATGCCGGTAATCGTGGACGGTCATGTTCTGCCATCTCACTCGATCACCAGAGTCGTGGATCAGCTCCGTGTTCCTGTCTCGACCATGCCATGTGGCCAAGCCATCCTGGTATTTACTTCTCGGTCTTCCCCTTGGTCTCTTCCCTTCGATCTTGCCAGTTATCACCAAGTTCTCCAATTCATCTCTTCTCATAACATGGCAAAATTTTTTTACTGTCTACGTGTAATTTCTCTAATCAGTTTACGATCTTCATTTGTTTCTTGAAGGACTTGTTCATTTTTTTTCTGTCTATCCATGGTATTCTTTGCATTTTCCTCAGAAATCACATTTCCACAGCCATCAGTTGTTTTTCAGCTTGACTGCTTATTGTTCACGCTTCACATCCATACAGAAGTACAGGTTCTATGTAGCACTTCAACACTCTTTTTCTCGTTTCAATTGATTTCTTTTTATTGGTCAGTATGTTTTTCATCTTGCAAAAGGCTGCCTTCGTAATGGCAATTCTTGTTCTAATCTCTTCAAGGCATCTCCCATCAGATGTTATGACCGTGCCAAGATAACAGTATCGATTCACTTGTTTAAGACTATGCCCATGTAATCGTATATCACATTGTGGTATTTCCTTCTTCCCAGTGACGACCATAATCTGTGTCTTCTTA
This sequence comes from Cepaea hortensis, assembly GCA_963921405.1. Taxonomy (NCBI): domain Eukaryota; kingdom Metazoa; phylum Mollusca; class Gastropoda; order Stylommatophora; family Helicidae; genus Cepaea; species Cepaea hortensis. Next base: position 59,876,519 of record OY992882.1, on the reverse strand, counting down.
ATATTAATTTCTAACCCTAGTTGTTCACTGTGTGCAACAACCGCATCTACTAAATTTTGCAGGTCCTGTTCATTGTCTGCAATCAAGACTGTATCATCTGCATATCTAATGTTATTGATGTATCGTCCGCCAATGTTGATTCCTTCCATATCTTCTATATTTCTGAATATATTTTCACTGTACAGGGAAAAAAGATCTGGAGAATCGGGTTCGAATATATGGTCCTTGTATATCTCCAATCCCCTCTATGCAATTTGACTATTTGATGAAATGGATATTGTGTATACTATTATTTGTTTTCCAGGTGTGTGAGCTTTCCACGTACATTTTTCTCTGTTCTTAGCAGCTTCCTGTGTTAATGATTTTCCTCCGTAAGGCACCCCACCTACTATGTTTAAAAAGCGCGTCAGTTTCGTGTGTTTAATTTCTTTAAGGTTCCATACGTGATCTTGTAACACATGTAACACCTCGCGATTATCGGCATTAGTGCTCGTCAACAAATAAGTCACGCTCATCAACTCCAGCTGATCACATTGTCACAGCTAAAGGCTGTTCCCATGGGGCAGTGTAACAACTATAATTTATTTCAGAGTCATCTGAATAAACAGTGATTTAGCTTAGGTAGGTAATACCGCGACTCTGCTCCTTATAATGTAATGGTAACATCAAGGAATCAACGGTAAGTCAATTTGTAATCCTACGGCTCAAACGATCCAACAGTAATGATAAGACAGACTCTTGCTGAGCATCAGAAACAGTCGCTGCTTTATTTTCACAGCTGACACAAGGTTATGGTAGTAATATCGATATTCTCTAAAGGGCCTGTGCTGCCAAGCCGGCGATAGAGTTAATTAATAAATATATAATATATTATCATACGAACCATATTTCACTTTCAGTCATTTGTCGCCTTCATTCTTCTGTTCGTCTGTCCATCATTTGTGACGTTGTTCGATCAGTCTGTCCAGGTTATCTCTGCCCACAGGGTTTTCAGTCGACGGCGACATTTCGTGACATCATTGGTGCTTCATCACTTCATCTGTCCGTGTCATCCATCCACTGATATTTTGCCAAACAACTGTTAGCCACGACAATTTCTTGAGCATCCAAAATTGCACTGCCTTCTCGTTCGCCTTTCCCCACAAGTCTGCCGTTGTTGGGCTAATCGCTCTGTGACTTTTCTTGTCTTTCTACGCGTCTCCTAGTTTTATATCGTATTGGCGTCGAGGATTTCTCTCTACTCCATATGACGTCATTCATGTTCGCATCGACTAATCATGTCCAAAATAACAGCTATAGTCGACAGTTTCCCAAAGCAAAGATTACGTTCAAAGTCATATTTGGATGCCAATATCACAGGAGAATAGAATTATCGAAACAACGGAATTTCTGCGACGAAGTCTGAAGCAAAGAGAAAGAGCACCAGAAACGATAATATCAGGAAATAAATAGGCGCAACGTCAATATTTGCCTATATTCAAAATAAGATGGTTTGGCTACATAAAAATAGTACAACGGCCAAGAAAAAGAAAATACCCTGAAAATGATAGAATGGGATATATGAGGACAAATGCCATCATGCACGAAGCACACACCAGAGCTATGAGCAGACTTGCATTGCTACCTGACGATGACAGGTAACACAGTACTGAGGAAGAGGATAGCTGGACTCTGCTGCCGGTTGATAGACTTAATTTATGAAGCTTCTATCTGTTGACGGTTGACATTTCCGGTACTATAATGTCGCTTCGCTTTCTTAAGAAAAACACCCTACCTTCTTGACAGATGATAGTTCACTCCTGTTGAAAGAGGCATAATAGCTACAACCCATGGCGGAGATCAGGGGTGAAGTTACAACTCTCCTTAGAATAAAGCCGGGCTGAATTGTAGAGACCACGTTGATCCCCCACTCGACCTGCCCATTTTAATTCAGAGGAATGGTAACACCAACACATCTGGAATAAAACAAGCTGCAGAAGCGCTGGATCAACAAAGCAATGCTCAAACATTCCGCCTGTCGGAGCTTCCATCCTAGACCAGTTGCCACCCAAGACTTAGAGCCTGGTCTGCCCTGCCATGGCGTATAATCTTTAGGTGCAATTCCTTGCTCTAGGGGTTGGCGTGCACTCTCCCAATTGCACTCCTTCGCCCGAATCTGTTGGCACAATGTGTGTGTCGGGTGTGGTGAGCACCGCCCAACATTCGGCGCAAACAGAAAGCAGGCAGTACGTCTACTGTTATCTCAGTCAGATCTGACTGAGGCCTGACATACATTCTGCGCCATATTGTAGTGTTGAATATACATAACAATTAACAATTCTTATTTAGTGTGTTGTTAATTTCTTAGATGTTAGTACTGATATAAAACAAATATAGATAAAACAAACTTCATTCCATCCTGTGCTGTACTGGCAGTGCATGAAAGAGACCTCCTGACTGAAGCCAGGACGATGAAGAAGATGTAGAATTACAATATTTTATTATTAAACTAGCTGACACGGCCGGCTTCGCCCAGTCACTGATGGGAAGCATCTCATTTAATTCATATAAGTAGTCATATAAGTTCCCGTTCCCGTTACCGACTGTCTGTCTGTCTGTCTGTCTGTCTATCTGTCTGTCTGTCTGTCTGTCTGTCTGTCTGTCTGTCTGTCTGTCTGTCTGACCCGGCCCGGCATCGCCCAGCTCCTGGTGTGGAGCATCTCATTTAATTCATATAAGTAGTCATATAAGCTCACGTTCCCGTTCCCGACTATCTATCTGTCTGTCTGTCTGTCTATCTATCTGTCTGTCTGATCCGGCCCGGCTTCGCCCAGCCCCTGATGGGAGCATCTCATTTAATTCATATAAGTAGTCATATAAGTTCCCGTTCCGTCTGTCTGTCTGTCTGTCTGTCTGTCTGTCTGTCTGTCTGTCTGTCTGTCTGTCTGTCTGTCTGTCTGTCTGTCTAATCATTTATTGGTTGCAGTTAGAACAACCTTAGATAAACGAAGACCAACTTACAAAAAGCATTAGAAAGAGCACTTGAAAGATCTTTACATCTTCCCCAACAATTAACTTGGGTAAATGGAGCAAAATTTTAAGACGCATCTTTGGACCCATTAGGGATACACAAAGTGGAGAGTGGAAAAGAAGAAGTAACAAAGTCATTTATGATCTGTTTAAGTCCCCACTAATCACTGGTATCATGAAGGCTAATAGACTACAATGGCTGGGGCATATAGAAAGAATGGAAGATAATAGGGAAACAAAACTCGCTTACAGTCAGGAAATAAATGACCGTAGACCCCGAGGTAGACCAAGAAGGCGGTGGAGAGATAATACATGTACAGACCTACAAGCACTTGGAATCAACGACTGGCAAGAGAAGGTCCACCAGAGAGACGAATGGAGACGGATTGTATTTGCAGCAAAGAACATCAATGGCTCGGAACGCTGAGGAAGAAGAAGAAATGGAGCAGCGGCAGCAGCAGCAGAAGAAGAAGAAAAAGGAGGAGTAGGAGCTGGGAGGAGGAAGAGGGAGGTGGAGGAGAGAGGGGGAGGGAGAGTAGGAGGAGAAGAGATAGGATGAGAGAGGAGGAGGAGGGAAGAGGAGGGAGGAGGAAGGAGGAGAGTAGTAGGGAGGAGGAGGATTAGGAGGAGGAGAGAGGAGGAGGAGAGGAGGAGGAGAGGAGGAGGAAGGAGGAGGATGAGGGAGGAGGAGGAGGAGGAGGAGGAGGTGGGAGGAGGAAGGGAGGAGGAGGGGAGGAGGAAGAGGGAGGAGGAGGGAGGAGGGGGAGGAGGGAGGAGGAAGAGGGAGGATGAAGAGGGAGGAGGAAGGAGAAGGAGGAGGAGGAGGGAGAAGGAGGGAGGAGAAGAACGCAGGAGGAGGAGGGAGGAGGAGGAGGGAGGGAGGAGGGAGATGGGAGGAGGAGGGAGGAGGAGGAGATGGGGGAGGAGAGGGAGGAGGAGGGAGGAGGAGGGAGGAGGAGGGAGAAGGAGGAGGATGAGGGAGGAGGAGGAGGAGGGATGTGGAGGAGGAGGGGAGGAGGAGTGGAGGAGGAAGAGGGAGGAGGGGGAGGGAGGGAGGAGGAAGAGGGAGGCGGAAGAGGGAGGAGGAAGGAGAAGGAGGAGGAGGAGGGAGAAGGAGGGAGAGAAGAACGCAGGAGGAGGAGGGAGGAGGAGAGGGAGGAGGAGGGAGATGGAGGAGGAGGAGGGAGGAGGAGGGAGATGGAGGAGGAGGAAGAGGAGGGAGGAGGATGAGAGAGGAGGAGGAGGGAGAAGGAGGAGGGAGAAGGAGGAAGGAGGAGGGAGGAGAAGGAGGGGGAGGAGGGGGAGTGAGGATGAAGTGGGAGGAGGAGGGATGTGGAGGGGATGAGGAGGAGGGAGGAGGAGGGAGGAGGTAGAGGGAGGAGGCGGAGTGGAGGAGGAGAGAGGATGAGGAGGGAGGAGGAGAAGGGAGGAGGAGAAGGGATGAGAGCGAGGGAGGAGGAGAGGGAGGAAGAGGGAGGAGGAGAGGAGGAGGAGGGAGGGAGAAGGAGGAGGAAGAGGGGAGGAGAAGGAGGAGGAGGGAGGAAGAGGGAGGAGAAGTTAATAAAATTAGGTAATTAGGAGGAGGGAGGAGGGGGAGGACGTAGGAGGAGGAGGGAGGAGAGAAGGAGGAGAAGGGAGGAGGAAGGAAGCGGAGTGATTAGGAGGAGGGAGGCAGGGCGAGGAGGCAGGAGGAGGAAGAGGGCACGACGAGGGAGGAGGAGGCAAAGAGGAGGAGGAAGGAGGAGGAAGAGGGAGGAGGAGGGAGGAGGAGAAAGAGGGAAGAGGAGGAGGGAGAGGGAGCGAGGGGGGGGGGCAAGAGGAAGGAGGGTAGGAGAGGTGGAGGAGGGGAGAGTGAGGAGGAGGAGGAATTATAAGCATATGCCTGTAGATTTAATAATGGCTGAAGTTGTTCCATGTCTTCTTAGAGTGGCGACAGTGTAAAGAATATAAAATCTTCAAACTTGATAGAGATAAGGTAACTATTATTTATTTATTCTTTAAGCATAAAAAGATGAGTTACAATGTTATGCATTATGCATTATTTTTATTGAAAACTTTGAAAATGCCTTAAAGATTGTATCACTATTTATTATAACTCATATGCCGG